>LR594553.2:105144415-105159555 GCA_901699155.2 Streptopelia turtur
TTTAATGTTTCCTTGGAAATCTTTGAAATCCTGGTGAAACTTTTGAAATTCTCACTAAATTTTCCAAATCCCCGTTACAATTTTGACAGTTTCACGTCAAAATTTCTAAAATTTCAGTTAATATTCTTCAAAGTAATGTTCACATTTTTTACGTTTCCTTGAAAATCTTTGAAATCCTGGTGAAACTTCTTAAATCCTCAATAAGTTTTCCAAATCTCGGGCACAATTTTGACAGTTTCACGTCAAAATGTCTAAAACTCCAGTTGAGATTCTTACAAGTAATGTTGACAGTTTTAAAGCATCCTTGGAAATCTTGACAGTTTCACGTCAAAATGTCTAAAACTCCAGTTGAGATTCTTACAAGTCATGTTGACAGTTTTAAAGTTTCCTTGGAAATCTTTGATATCCCGGTGAAACTTCTTAAATTCTCACTAAATTTTCCAAATCCCCATCACAATTTTGACAGTTTCACGTCAAAATTTCTACAACTCCAGCTGAGATTCTTAAAAGTAATGTTGACATTTTTAAAGTTTCCTTGGAAATCTTTGAAATCCTGGTGAAACTTTTGAAATCCTCACTAAATTTTCCAAATCCCCGTCACAATTTTGACAGTTTCACGTCAAAATGTCTAAAACTCCAGTTGAGATTCTTAAAAGTAATGTTGACAGTTTTAAAGTTTCCTTGGAAATCTTTGAAATCCTGGTGAAACTTTTGAAATCCTCACTAAATTTTCCAAATCCCCGTCACAATTTTGACAGTTTCACGTCAAAATGTCTAAAACTCCAGTTGAGATTCTTAAAAGTAATGTTGACATTTTTAAAGTTTCCTTGGAAATCTTTGAAATCCTGGTGAAACTTTTGAAATCCTCACTAAATTTTCCAAATCCCCGTCACAATTTTGACAGTTTCACGTCAAAATGTCTAAAACTCCAGATGAGATTCTTAAAAGTAATGTTGACATTTTTAATGTTTCCTTGGAAATCTTTGAAATCCTGGTGAAACTTTTGAAATTCTCACTAAATTTTCCAAATCCCCGTTACAATTTTGACAGTTTCACGTCAAAATTTCTAAAATTTCAGTTAATATTCTTCAAAGTAATGTTCACATTTTTTACGTTTCCTTGAAAATCTTTGAAATCCTGGTGAAACTTCTTAAATCCTCAATAAGTTTTCCAAATCTCGGGCACAATTTTGACAGTTTCACGTCAAAATGTCTAAAACTCCAGTTGAGATTCTTACAAGTAATGTTGACAGTTTTAAAGCATCCTTGGAAATCTTGACAGTTTCACGTCAAAATGTCTAAAACTCCAGTTGAGATTCTTACAAGTCATGTTGACAGTTTTAAAGTTTCCTTGGAAATCTTTGATATCCCGGTGAAACTTCTTAAATTCTCACTAAATTTTCCAAATCCCCATCACAATTTTGACAGTTTCACGTCAAAATTTCTACAACTCCAGCTGAGATTCTTAAAAGTAATGTTGACATTTTTAAAGTTTCCTTGGAAATCTTTGAAATCCTGGTGAAACTTTTGAAATCCTCACTAAATTTTCCAAATCCCCGTCACAATTTTGACAGTTTCACGTCAAAATGTCTAAAACTCCAGTTGAGATTCTTACAAGTAATGTTGACAGTTTTAAAGTTTCCTTGGAAATCTTTGAAATCCTGGTGAAACTTTTGAAATCCTCACTAAATTTTCCAAATCCCCGTCACAATTTTGACAGTTTCACGTCAAAATGTCTAAAACTCCAGATGAGATTCTTAAAAGTAATGTTGACATTTTTAATGTTTCCTTGGAAATCTTTGAAATCCTGGTGAAACTTTTGAAATCCTCACTAAATTTTCCAAATCCCCGTTACAATTTTGACAGTTTCACGTCAAAATTTCTAAAATTTCAGTTAATATTCTTCAAAGTAATGTTCACATTTTTTACGTTTCCTTGAAAATCTTTGAAATCCTGGTGAAACTTCTTAAATCCTCAATAAGTTTTCCAAATCTCGGGCACAATTTTGACAGTTTCACGTCAAAATGTCTAAAACTCCAGTTGAGATTCTTACAAGTAATGTTGACAGTTTTAAAGCATCCTTGGAAATCTTGACAGTTTCACGTCAAAATGTCTAAAACTCCAGTTGAGATTCTTACAAGTCATGTTGACAGTTTTAAAGTTTCCTTGGAAATCTTTGAAATCCTGGTGAAACTTTTGAAATCCTCACTAAATTTTCCAAATCCCCGTCACAATTTTGACAGTTTCACGTCAAAATGTCTAAAACTCCAGTTGAGATTCTTAAAAGTAATGTTGACATTTTTAAAGTTTCCTTGGAAATCTTTGAAATCCTGGTGAAACTTTTGAAATCCTCACTAAATTTTCCAAATCCCCGTCACAATTTTGACAGTTTCACGTCAAAATGTCTAAAACTCCAGTTGAGATTCTTAAAAGTAATGTTGACAGTTTTAAGTTTCCTTGGAAATCTTTGAAATCCTGGTGAAACTTTTGAAATCCTCACTAAATTTTCCAAATCCCCGTCACAATTTTGACAGTTTCACGTCAAAATGTCTAAAACTCCAGTTGAGATTCTTAAAAGTAATGTTGACAGTTTTAAAGTTTCCTTGGAAATCTTTGAAATCCTGGTGAAACTTTTGAAATCCTCACTAAATTTTCCAAATCCCCGTCACAATTTTGACAGTTTCACGTCAAAATGTCTAAAACTCCAGATGAGATTCTTAAAAGTAATGTTGACAGTTTTAAATGTTTCCTTGGAAATCTTTGAAATCCTGGTGAAACTTTTGAAATTCTCACTAAATTTTCCAAATCCCCGTTACAATTTTGACAGTTTCACGTCAAAATTTCTAAAATTTCAGTTAATATTCTTCAAAGTAATGTTCACATTTTTTACGTTTCCTTGAAATCTTTGAAATCCTGGTGAAACTTCTTAAATCCTCAATAAGTTTTCCAAATCTCGGGCACAATTTTGACAGTTTCACGTCAAAATGTCTAAAACTCCAGTTGAGATTCTTACAAGTCATGTTGACAGTTTTAAAGTTTCCTTGGAAATCTTTGAAATCCTGGTGAAACTTTTGAAATCTCACTAAATTTTCCAAATCCCCGTCACAATTTTGACAGTTTCACGTCAAAATTTCTAAAACTCCAGTTGAGATTCTTAAAAGTAATGTTGACATTTTTAAAGTTTCCTTGGAAATCTTTGAAATCCTGGTGAAACTTTTGAAATCCTCACTAAATTTTCCAAATCCCCGTCACAATTTTGACAGTTTCACGTCAAAATGTCTAAAACTCCAGTTGAGATTCTTAAAAGTAATGTTGACAGTTTTAAAGTTTCCTTGGAAATCTTTGAAATCCTGGTGAAACTTTTGAAATCCTCACTAAATTTTCCAAATCCCCGTCACAATTTTGACAGTTTCACGTCAAAATGTCTAAAACTCCAGTTGAGATTCTTAAAAGTAATGTTGACATTTTTAAGTTTCCTTGGAAATCTTTGAAATCCTGGTGAAACTTTTGAAATCCTCACTAAATTTTCCAAATCCCCGTCACAATTTTGACAGTTTCACGTCAAAATGTCTAAAACTCCAGTGAGATTCTTAAAAGTAATGTTGACATTTTTAAAGTTTCCTTGGAAATCTTTGAAATCCTGGTGAAACTTTTGAAATCCTCACTAAATTTTCCAAATCCCCGTCACAATTTTGACAGTTTCACGTCAAAATGTCTAAAACTCCAGTTGAGATTCTTAAAAGTAATGTTGACATTTTTAAAGTTTCCTTGGAAATCTTTGAAATCCTGGTGAAACTTTTGAAATCCTCACTAAATTTTCCAAATCCCCGTCACAATTTTGACAGTTTCACGTCAAAATGTCTAAAACTCCAGTTGAGATTCTTAAAAGTAATGTTGACAGTTTTAAAGTTTCCTTGGAAATCTTTGAAATCCTGGTGAAACTTTTGAAATCCTCACTAAATTTTCCAAATCCCCGTCACAATTTTGACAGTTTCACGTCAAAATGTCTAAAACTCCAGTTGAGATTCTTAAAAGTAATGTTGACAGTTTTAAAGTTTCCTTGGAAATCTTTGAAATCCTGGTGAAACTTTTGAAATCCTCACTAAATTTTCCAAATCCCCGTCACAATTTTGACAGTTTCACGTCAAAATGTCTAAAACTCCAGATGAGATTCTTAAAAGTAATGTTGACATTTTTAAAGTTTCCTTGGAAATCTTTGAAATCCTGGTGAAACTTTTGAAATCCTCACTAAATTTTCCAAATCCCCGTCACAATTTTGACAGTTTCACGTCAAAATGTCTAAAACTCCAGATGAGATTCTTAAAAGTAATGTTGACAGTTTTAAAGTTTCCTTGGAAATCTTTGAAATCCTGGTGAAACTTTTGAAATTCTCACTAAATTTTCCAAATCCCCGTCACAATTTTGACAGTTTCACGTCAAAATTTCTAAAATTCCAGTTGAGATTCTTAAAGTAATGTTGACATTTTTAAAGTTTCCTTAGAAATCTTTGAAATCCTGGTGATTCTTCTTAAATTCTCACTAAATTTTCCAAATCCCCGTCACAATTTTGACAGTTTCACGTCAAAATGTCTAAAACTCCAGTTGAGATTCTTAAAAGTAATGTTGACATTTTTAAAGTTTCCTTGGAAATCTTTGAAATCCTGGTGAAACTTTTGAAATCCTCACTAAATTTTCCAAATCCCCGTCACAATTTTGACAGTTTCACGTCAAAATGTCTAAAACTCCAGATGAGATTCTTAAAAGTAATGTTGACATTTTTAAAGTTTCCTTGGAAATCTTTGAAATCCTGGTGAAACTTTTGAAATCCTCACTAAATTTTCCAAATCCCCGTCACAATTTTGACAGTTTCACGTCAAAATGTCTAAAACTCCAGTTGAGATTCTTAAAAGTAATGTTGACATTTTTAAGTTTCCTTGGAAATCTTTGAAATCCTGGTGAAACTTTTGAAATCCTCACTAAATTTTCCAAATCCCCGTCACAATTTTGACAGTTTCACGTCAAAATGTCTAAAACTCCAGTTGAGATTCTTACAAGTAATGTTGACAGTTTTAAAGTTTCCTTGGAAATCTTTGAAATCCTGGTGAAACTTTTGAAATTCCTCACTAAATTTTCCAAATCCCCGTCACAATTTTGACAGTTTCACGTCAAAATTTCTAAAACTCCAGTGAGATTCTTAAAAGTAATGTTGACATTTTTAAGTTTCCTTGGAAATCTTTGAAATCCTGGTGAAACTTTTGAAATCCTCACTAAATTTTCCAAATCCCCGTCACAATTTTGACAGTTTCACGTCAAAATGTCTAAAACTCCAGATGAGATTCTTAAAGTAATGTTGACATTTTTAAGTTTCCTTGGAAATCTTTGAAATCCTGGTGAAACTTTTGAAATCCTCACTAAATTTTCCAAATCCCCGTCACAATTTTGACAGTTTCACGTCAAAATTTCTAAAATTTCAGTTAATATTCTTCAAAGTAATGTTGACATTTTTAACGTTTCCTTGGAAATCTTTGAAATTCTGGTGAAACTTCTTAAATTCCTCACTAAATTTTCCAAATCCCCGTCACAATTTTGACAGTTTCACGTCAAAATGTCTAAAACTCCAGTTGAGATTCTTAAAAGTAATGTTGACAGTTTTAAAGTTTCCTTGGAAATCTTTGAAATCCTGGTGAAACTTCTTAAATCCTCACTAAATTTTCCAAATCCCCGTCACAATTTTGACAGTTTCACGTCAAAATGTCTAAACCACCAGTTGAGATTCTTAAAAGTAATGTTGACAGTTTTAAAGTTTCCTTGGAAATCTTTGAAATCCTGGTGAAACTTCTTAAATCCTCACTAAATTTTCCAAATCCCCGTCACAATTTTGACAGTTTCACGTCAAAATGTCTAAAACTCCAGTTGAGATTCTTAAAAGTAATGTTGACAGTTTTAAAGTTTCCTTGGAAATCTTTGAAATCCTGGTGAAACTCACAGGATTGCGAGTGTATTATAAATTTACCCTCGCAGAATCGCGAATGTACACTTCCCATACTCAATATGAGTATGTGTATCTCTTTAGAAATAATCCCATACTGTGTTTAGGCAAGTGTGTACTTCTCCGGGACTCAAGGATGGCTCCAGCATTGTTTTGGGTGAAGCCATGTGCATGCACACTGTGGACCGCCTGTTGTATTAGTTGCTGCCCCTTAATTATTTTCCTCAACTGATATCCGAACCTGTATTTAATCACTTTTGGAGTGCTAAAACCCTGTTTCTCACCGGTTTAATAAAAGTTGTTTTGGACCCTGTCGTCCTTTAAACTAACCTCGGGGTGCCTCCGTGACAAGCACGGATGGACATCTCGCGAGAGGGGCAACGAGAAACCGGTGACCAAGAAACTGACCAACTGTGTATAACATTCCATTCACGTGAATACTTCATATAAAAGTGGGAGATCACTAGGATCTCGGCCCTTTTTCCCTTTTTTCCCTCTTTTCCTCATGGCTGACATTAGGAGAGGACCTTGCTAGTCGTCCCCCTGAACTGAGGCCTAGTGAGAGACTGAATCCAGCTCCGGTTGGCTGCAGAGTCCAATCCAGGACTTTGGGTGTCGGCTCTGAAGTTGCTGATACTTTCAAGATTGGTTTTTTATATTTTGTATTATTTTCTCTATTCTTATTAGTAGCATTAGTAAAACATCTTTAATTTTTCCAACTCTGCCCTTCTTTTCCTCCCGATCGCCTGTCCTTAGTGGGAAGGGGGAGAGGGAGGGGCAAAAGGGGGAAGTGGCCAGAGTTTTATTGTCACCCCGCAGTCTAAACCCTCAACAGATAATTGGCACCCAACGTGGGGCAAGAGAAAGGGGTAAATTTGAAGATTTTTGGCTTTTCTACTGCTCTGACGTACATTTCAATTTTCTTGGCCCAGTGCCAACTCATAGAGTTGTGATTCTCGCGCGTCTGTTTGCGCCGGACATTTTTAGTGGTATTAAGGCAAAGTGAATTACACTGATTTAAAGATGTTATGGCATAATTTGTATCAGTTATTTTCTACATTACATGCTGGTAACCCCCTAGCCATAGTTTAATTTATGCAAAATAGCAAGTTTTCATATGCACAAGAATAAAAAGATCATGAGTAATACAAGTTTCAAAAAGAAAAAAAAAAATATAAAAAGTAAATTAAAACACCCACCTGTATCAGATGTATTCACACAGATGTAGTTGAGCTCAAGACCAGCGCAGATGCACATACGTGATGAAAGTAACAGCCAGATAAAGCATGACAGAGCCCTAAAGACCATTACAGGGCTTGAAAGAGACCAATAGGGCCTGACAGAGCATGACAGGGAGTGACACTGACATAGCCGTACAGGTCTCAACAGAACCTGACAGAGCCTGACAGGGCCCAACAAAGCTTGAAAGAGCCCAATACTGCCCAATGGAGCCTGACAGAGCTTGGCAATACCCAGCAGAGCCTGACAAAATCCAGCAGAACCCTACAAATCCTGACATGGCCTGACAGAGCCTGAGAGATCCCAAGAAAGGCTGACAGAGTCCAACAAAGCCTGAATAAGGGCAAGAAAGCCTGACAAGTCCTGGCAAAGCCTGTCAAAGCATGACAGGGATCAAAAGAGCCTGACAAAACCTGACAGAGCCAGACAGAGTCTGACAAGGCCTGACAGAGCATGACAGGGCTTTACAGAGCCTGAAAAAGCCTGCTAGGGCAGAAAGAGCCCAAAGGAGCTTGACAGAGCCCGACAGAGTCTGACAGAGCCTGAGAGAGACCCACAGATATTGACAAAGCCACACAGAGACCGACAGGGCCTGAAAGAGCCTGACAAAACCTGACAGGGATTGACAGAGTCCTACAGAGCCCGACAAATCCTGACATGGCCTGACAGACACCGAGAAAGCCCAAGAGAGCCCGCCAGATTGCAACTCCAGTTGAGATTCTTAAATTAACTAGGTCTGATTCCTGAGCTTTGTGCCCTCAGTCCTCAACGGTAAAAAGTTACCTTTGTTCTCACTTCTCCATTGCCACATGTATTAGAAAAGAGGATTGACCATTTCAAAGTAATGGCTGGCCTAGTAGTTGCTTGTCCTTCTATTCACAGACATGGTGGTTGAACTTGGGATCTGCCTTTATAAATGAGCTTACAGTTGGACGTATTTCAGTCATCAGAAGGCTTCAGAAGTAACCAGGTACTGTGGGTTGAGCCCTGCCACCAGACAAGAACCCATACACACCCCCGTGGGACGGGAGACAGAACAGGAAGAACAAATGCAAGAAAACTTGTGAGTCAAGATAAAGACAGCTGAGAAGGTGAAGGAAAGAGGGGAACAACAACAAACTCTACAAGAACACTGCAAAGGCAATGACTCCCTACCTCCTATAAGCAGAGCTTGCTGAGCAATGGTCAACATGGAAGGAAAAAAAAACCTCATCTTGTTCTTCTGCCTAAGTTTTTATTGCTGAGCATGACATTATATGGCATGGAATATCCCTTTGGTCAATTTGGATCAGCTGTCCTGCAGTGTCCCCTCCCAACTTCTTGAACAGCCCCAGCCTACTCATACTCACTGCAGGGGGAGTAGAGGGGGAGAGAGCAGAGTGGGGAAAAAGAGAAAGCCTCATGTTTGCAAGCACTGTTCAGCAATAGTCACATAATTAATATCTTGCCAACACTGTTTTGACCTCAAACGCAAAACACAGCACCACACGGCTGCTATGAAGAAAGTTAGCTCCATCCCAGCCACACCCAGTACACCAGGAAACTAAACAGCAAAGTCCCATTCTGGCAGAGGACTGATTAGACTGGAACTGATTAAATTACTTCTTCACAAAATTAAACATGCTCTTGAACAACTGAGTTCAGTAAACAACCTTCAAAGAATGAGCAGCCCAGGAAGGGCAGCCTTAGAGCCTGCTCCAATTCCCTTCCAGCAGGCCCTCTCTGCCCGCCTCGCCTGGCGCAGTGGCCAGTCTCTCCACTCCTATCCTACCTGGCCACCTTTTAAGTCCTGCTCTGTTAGCGCCGACACATTCATTTTTCTTTCCGTGTGCTGATTTGCAGTAACTGGCACTGAATTCTCTTTGTCAATTAGTTACTTCTGGTGTCAAAAGCTCCCGTTTTTCCTGGCTGCTGAAAGCAGCAGTCACCCGGGGGCCTCACGCAGCTTCGCAGTTTGTGCTGAGCTTTGGCGTGAGTAACACTTAGATCAGGGATTGCCAGGTTTTTTTTGAACTTAGAAGTCCAAGTTGTCTTTGTAGTACCCTTAATCCATTTTAGCTAGCATTAGATGAGGTATTTTCAAAAAAATTACAGACAGAAGTGAAACTCCCTCCACAAGTCCTCCTTACTTTAGAGCTATTTTCTGCTAAAGATGTGAGAACCATACACCTCCATCCAGAGATGCACGTATTTATTCAGGGATGTCAGCTTTGCAGTTCAGATAAATGGTTTGTGTTAATGTCTAGGTGCTGGCATAAGGCTATATTTATATATATATTTATATATAAGGCCATATTTAAGGCCATATTTATATACAAAACCTATTACCATATCAATAAACATTCTTTGGAACCACTCTGACAGCAGAGGTAAGAACAGGAGTTAGCCTGTTAGCACCTCAGCAATGGTTTCCAACAACTTAAAAAAAAGCCACAAGACTCTGTTTCTAGAATGTTTTCCTCATCTAGCATTAGACTGGATGACATTTTCATATGTCATGACCTGTAGGTCTATGGTAAGTGGCTGCGTCCAGTTACGACAGAGGGAGTTTAGAAGCTCTGTAATTAAGTAACTTAACCATTTTTGAAAACTCGCTGAAGCCTCATTTTGTCAGCAACTGGCTTATGCCTTGAGATTGAACAACTCATACATATGCTTAAAATATGTGTGTTTTTTCTAGGAATTAAAGTTTTGAGATTGCTAACTTCAGCCAATAAAGCAGCATGTGGATAATTTCATGTTTTGGTCAAAACAAAATTGTGTAAAAACAGTACTTAAAATGCATGTTAAAAACATCACTGTAAGCATTTATTCTAACCTTTAATGGTCCTTTTTATTTAGTATAATCATCCTTTTGAAGATGATTTACTTATCTCCATGGAAACTCTCACTTACAGTATGCCTGACGGTAAGAACTTTGTAAAGCTTCAATATTTACGTGCTGTGTATTTATACTTAGTCAAACATGCAACTGGTGGAAGTTATATAACATTTGATGGCAGAAGATGCTGAATTTTGTACACTTTGGTGTGGCCTTTCATATGTAAACTTTGAGGCATGCATGTAATACCTGGAGATTTTCTTTATATGCACCATTTTGGTCTATTGCGTGCTCTGTTTTAGACAACAGAAAAGAGTTATTAGCGAAGTTCAGGATAACAATGGTTAATATTTAGATGACTTGTAAGAAGAAGAATCAAAGTGAAGACGACTGAGAGGAAACAAAGGAATGACACATTCCTGTGTAACCTCATGTGCGGCTGTAATGCTCCTTGGATTTTAGCTTAGTGTTTTTAGACTTAGCATGTGATTTTTTTTTTGTTGTTGTTGTTTTGTTTTGCCTGACTTCTCAATTAACTTAGAATTACAGTTTTCTCTTGGCTTGTTTACCTATGAGTTTTTGCTTCTACAATTGTATTGGAGGCTGTTCAGATTTGATAATGTGTTGTTACTATGTAATATGTTCTTCCTAAATGTTTATGTTTGTTAGAATGATACTGGGTATATATAGTGCTATAAGAAAAGCTGTGTTTATACTGATCTCTCTTGTTATTTCTAGGACCAAAATCACGGGAGGATGTGTCAACCGAGGACCTTAGAAAATGGCAGGAGGAAGTACTTGAGGTAGCTATTAATGTAGTCCTACTATGCAGTTTGTAGTAATGTTTCTTTTTCCTTAATATATAATATCTATAGGAATAAATTCAAATCTCGCTGTGCCATATCATATTTGCAAGAGGTATTAATCAATTAATTCAACATCTGCCTTAAAATAGGGGTTTAGGATAAATTGGTTAAGACTGTCAGATGAGACAGACTAAAATAGATGACCATTTACCAGTGGTAAGCACCACTAGTAAACCTGGAAAAAATAAATATTTTTTTTTTAAATCCTGGCTGATGGGGATGTGTACTTTTGGATCTCATCAGAATATTGTCATTGAAGTTAAAAAGCATTGAATCAATTTATCTTGGTTCAGGTAATCAGCTCTTCAATTCCAGAGGGCTTACTGGTTTCATCATTAGATTTTTTTCTTTTTTTTTTTCCTGCAAAATAATGCTAAAGTAACTAAAGTATCTTTGCAGTCTCAGCACTTGCTGTCTTTGTCAGGCTAAAGCCATTACTGCTGTGTGATCTGTATTTTTTATTCTGACTACTTACATTAAACAAGCAGTTACTTCTTTTTCTATTTCCTGAACTCCCTCGTAAGAACTCAACAGTGAATTTATTCTAAATCTCAGTGTTTCTGCTGTAACTGCAAAAAGTCACCTTGTTGCTACATTCCTAATATCTGCCTAAAAAGCTAAGTTATGTGGTGTGCCTTGGTAGTTAACACAGAAGCTGTTTTGAACCCCACAGAGTGAGGGGACAAGGGGTAAAATTCAGTCTTGGGAAACAAGAGAGTATCTAATGGAGAGAGCAAAGGGGCTGTATTTCCCTTTCCTTTTCCACTCCTGGGTAATACCTTGTGCATCATCTACTAATCCTTGCTGCACAACTTTACAGACTAAATACATTAAGGACTGTAAGAGGAATTATCTGTCTTAGCCTGGGCCAAGGTAGCTAAAGCTTACATTCTTGTAGCAATTTTAACAGCAATAGTATGACAAGAAGTAAGTGATCAGGTAACTTTTAACATGTATTTGTGGCTTTTCTCATCAGGCCATGGGAAACCTGATGGAAACGGAATCATTATTTAGGAAGTGCCTAGTTGTGAGATGTACCAAAGTAAACAAAGGCATCCATTAATTACTATTCTAATATTCTTCTGATGTTTCTTCTTTTCCTGTTTCTAATTGCAGTGTAACAGAGGAAGTGAAAGGAATGCAGGTAAAGTGTTTAAGAAAATAAGTGCCATAGATTATCTTATCCAAAGAGTCTTGACTTAATAGAAGACATCCTGGTTTTATGCCAAACTCTCTAGGATACTCACTGTTTTTTGTGGGGGGGAACCTCACAAAACCAATAATGTTCATAATTAAAAGCTTGAGTAAATACATTATAATTGATATTGCTGTCATCACAAGTTGTTTAAAATAATCTCACCTGATCAATTAAGCAGATAGATTTTTGTTGTATATGTCACTTTCGGCAGATGTTCATTGAATCTGAAAATTCCAGCCCTAACTTACATGGATGTTCAAGTGGAGAGATTTGGAAGTTGCTAACTTTTTTAAATAATTAGATAAGCAGGCATATTAGAAAATGAGTGTTGAAAGAATCTCATTAAATTGCATGATGAACTATCAAAAATTTAGCAGATTATTCTGTATACTGAATGAATCAGGCTGCCTGCAGGAAAAGGTTCATTAGAGACCAAGTATCACAATGAAAGTCAAATCAAGACTGCACACCTAAGTGTAATTCTGATACTACTTAGGGAGATGTATGCCATATAAAGATTTTCTCATTGTTCTGAAAAGGTCCTGTATGTTCCAATAAAATACAAGTTTTTACTGGAATAAATGATTGGGGGGAAAAGCTGATGTGTAGTACAGCACGGAGATGTTGGGCTTTATTTTCTTAAGGCTTTGCAGTCTTTTTTTCTTTTTTTTTTGGTGTTGCTTATTTCATGACATTCATCTAAGAAACCCTTAGCTGAACATCTGAGGACAAAACACAATCTAGTGTCTCTGTCTCTCTATAATCCTACCAAAAAGGTTTTCCATACAGGCTTCAGGTATTCTTTGAATCAGCGTATAATTAAAACGTTGAGCTGGGAAGGGTCTGATATAAAAAGATTCAGATGGTCCAGACCTTTGCCTCCAGCTTTTAGAAAATATATGCCGAAGGGTCTGAAAACTACAAAAAATGACTGGTTACAATCTGTGGTAAAACTCGGAAAGTAAGCATCCAGCAGTTAGTTTTTTTTAAAAGGTACAGTGTTGGAAGTCTTTCAGAAGTAAGTTTTTGTTAATCTTTGTGTGTTGACCTAAGGTCTGAATACCTTAGAAGTGGTTATTGAAGGAATTTACTTGGAGTTTATTTAATGCTATGAAGACTTGATCTAATTAATTTTAAATGTACTGCATCACAGATAAGGTAGAAAAGCAAAAAAACCCGATGTCTGTCTTATTTTTTCCAACTTTGAATATAACTTGAGCAAAGTCTTTTTTATTTAGTTATGTTTTAAGCTATGCTAGGGAAGATATATTTAACTGAATATTGAAGGCATTAACAGCTTTTGTTATGAGGAAAAACCTACTTTTACAGATTAGTATTTATACCTGTATATTTATATATGCTATAAAGATGGAATCTCATAGATTTTGTTCAATTTAAGAAAATCATATATTGTATTGACTTTTTTTATTTGAAATGCAAAAGTAAATGGAGTGAGCATTTGAACTGGCTGATTATGGTTGGTGTAACCCTTTTAAAAAAAAAAAAGGCTCTGGCTATGGATTATTAAAGCTACTGTGCACATTTTACCTGTTCTTCTATATTCTTAAGTGGGCCTGATATGTATTTTCAGTTAGGATACATAAAGTTCTATGCTATTAAGTGTGAACATTTAAAATATCTTTATGAGATCCAAATACTTATTAGTGAACCCTTTGTTTAGTGACAGTCTTGAGTAGGGTAAACATAGCTGCTTAAGCACATGTACTATTTTTATTATTTAAGTCACATGCATTCAATCATGAGAAGTCCTGCTACAGCTTCAGTACCAGCAGAGTCATATGTTTGGGGATACAGATCTTCTCTTTTGGGAAAGATTAAGTTTCTGTAATTTATGCAGCATTAGCAATAGATTTAAGCAATATTTTTTTTTTTTTTTATACACACCTTATGGTATGCACTCTATACAGACTTGAGAGGTTGTGGCTTGCTATAGATACGTTTTTATATCTAACAAGGCAGTGGTTAGAAATGTAACTTTTTTTTCTGCAATATCAGAACAGTTTTCAGTCGGATTAATTTTAATAGCAACAGTATTTGTCTTAGAGGTTCATTATGAAATAAACTTGTGTGGAAGTCACATTTATTTGAAGATGGCTGCTTCTCTGTGGATCTCTTGTCGGTTTTATTTAAATCCATTTGAGTTGCGGTAGCAAATGTAAAAAATAGAGATCTCTGCTGAAATAGGCAGCTCTTACAGTCTTCATATTTCTTCTGCTGCTTCTGAGATAAATGGAGGGGGAACAACCCAAAAAGATTGTGAGTGGGTCTATCTGTGCAGGAAGACAGGCATAGCACTTTTGGAATGTCCCCTTGCCAAAAATCATTAAAAAGATGCAATAGAGGTTTGGGGCTCCATCCTCAGGCTTCAGGAGTACTTCATCTTTTTCTTATCCTTTTCAACACACGTCAAGAAAAATGCAGAAAACGTCTGCAGTTGTCTTCCTTTTCTACAAGTGATACCAACTGATAAAAGGGTAAATTTTATTTTCTGTAGTGCTTCACGGGTTAAGAAGAAAACAATATGGTAGATGTGCATCTCTGATCAGAATTAGTCTGCTGTATTTGACTAGAACGTTGTTCTGTCACTTATCTGCTCTTTGTATCAGTCCTATGTAAGTTCTCCATTTGCAAAATGTCAATGTTAAATATTTTTCCGAGTATATACAAATGATGAATTAATGAGTTCGGGTATAATATTGGTCTGTGACTTATCAAATTGAAATAGAATTATTTTTTTCCTCCTGTGCATGCTAAGAAATGTCAAAGCAACATAACAGTGATTTTGAGGATGGACATTCAACGGGATATCAGGTATGGGCACCACATTCCGTCTACTGTTACAAAACCTCTTTAGGAAAAAGTATTTATGTACTCAAAAGTTGAGAAAATAATCATGAACAGGTGATCCCGTACCATACCTATAAAGTTAGATTTTTAAAGGCCTACTCATTGCTAAATTGAATCACTTTGTTCTCCTTAAGTAAGAACTTCTGAAAAAAAAATAAAA